>VACF01001199.1:0-22875 GCA_006891605.1 Pleurozium schreberi
GCTTTCACCATAGCTTGGCATGTTATTTCTCATAACAAGGCTCTGCTTTGGCATTACCTAGTAAAGAGCTCAATTAATAGTGATGCCCASTTTTCTGAGAGKTTGTATGAAGAATCTGTTCCTCCCATTCATGAGAGGAACAGCAGATGAATGGGGAGTAACAGCCTGAGGGATGACTCTGTCAGGGCTTTGCATTGCATAAAAACAATGATCCAGACTATTGAATCTCTTTCTCTCTCTCTTCTGCAGTGATTTCTTCAGCCGGACTTCCTAAATTTTGTCCGCGAGAGAGCTGCCATCAGCAAGCATGGCAGCTCTCGGRGCGAAGTACTGGAAGGCAGTGACACGGAGTCATGAGGAAGACGAGATGAAGACAATCAGGGATAGGCTCACCCGAAGAATTCGAGAACCTGATCACGTGACACCCCCAAGTTCCAAGGCGGTGCAACAAGGGTCGAAGCAGATGGTGGATGTTCATACACTGCGAAAGAAGCTGTCAGCCAAACTGAAGAAAAGGAGCATTCAGCACAACTGAAGAAATGGAATTAAGTAGCAGGCAGCAGCCAGCAAGTTGTGGGACATAATGTCAGATTGACTCTTCACTAATCACTACAACATTCTTCTGATATTTAGTTTTTTGTTAATCCAAGAGTTTGCTAAGAGGAGAATAGTTCCTCTTCACTAATCACTACAACATTCTTCTGATATTTTAGTTTTTGTTAATCTAAGAGTTTGCTAAGAGGAGAATAGTTGAGGCTTTCTACTGTAGATATCCCGCTTGTGAAACTTGAACTTGGCATTATGATCATTGTAATAARTGTCATCCAAACGCAATGCAAATGTCACTCGAGTTGTAGCTGATATTCCATACAAAGTGTTTGGATAGATGAATTGTTGGTAACAGGGTCAGAACAAGAGACAAGATCTCMGAATCCTGTACTTCAGTACGCACCGAGCTTGATTATAAAGCAATGGACAGTGTCGTGATTGCTAGAAATCAACTGCCAATGCAACTCAAGTTCAGAGCTATGTTGTGCACTAGATTGCATTGAACTGCGGCGAAGAACATCCGTGTAATACTGTACTCCATGATATGATTCTCCTATGTACTGGACTCCTACTCTGAATGTGACRAAGACCAAATTCCTGRTATGAGATTCTCCCGCATGTTCCATARTCTTTCTGCAAACATTTTGTACTTMAAATGCTATTGCGAGTCTCATGTACTATTGTGAAGGTACATACGGAGTGCAATTTAGGCCAGATATGGAAATGGCAATTGACTAATGCTCAACAATCCTGCCACTGCATTGACACGAACATGATAGTTCTCAGAATGTGTCACTCGGAATGTGCAACTGGTGAATGCATATGACCACGTGACACATGGCTCCGTATACTCCTTCACTTGGATACTCCCACCATATTGAACAAGWCCTAGTACTTACGCAAAACACACATAACACACAAASCAGCAARGCAGYAAAGAAAGGTCAAAATCCTAGTGAAAAAATTTAGCATCAATCGCAAAGGAAGAATTGTGTCAGCATGATCCCAAAATGTCAAAGCTGTGGCAACGCCAGCAACGGCCTCGCCATATTACTATTCCTCAGGAAACGATATATACAGCAACACATTAGTGCCGGATCGCCAGCCTACAGATACTTCGCAAACCAGTCGATCAAAAGCTTGTGCGCCTCATTCGCATTCTCCACTTCAGCTTCCTTTGTCTCATCATACCGCAGCGTCCACCCATGCGTCACACCSGGAAAGATCTTCACRAAGCTCTTCACATCCGTCCTCGACTCCAGAAGGTCCACATACTTGTCCACTCCATCAGTCGGCGCTGCCAGAACACAGATCGGCACAGCAACCTCCTCGTAATCAGCAGCTTGAATCCCCGAAGGATGCAACTGCACAATCGCCTTCACCACTTTCTCCTTCGCAAGCACGACCACCGGTTTCGCTCCCCAGCAAAACCCTGCGGCGCCGATGGAACCCACGCCCTTGTCCTTCAACGCCTCCACCAAACCCTTGGTCACCTCCARTGCATACCCAGTGGGAGGGTGCTTCTGCATCCAGGTCCGAAGCTCCCCGGTGGAAATGATCCATAACTGGTCTATTTCATAGGTTGCTCTGTTCGTCTCTTACTCACATTGCAGGCTGCTGGGGTATTGATTTTGTTTCACCGCACTGTTTCACTTAGTGGGATTGATGGTTGCTCATGATACATGAATATAATTCAATTTTTCACGCTTTTYCTGTGCAAATCAACATATGCTTTAACCCCTATATGCCCAATCAACCATTTTATGGTCGCTACCCAACTTCAGGGGCTGCCTGGATCCCCCATTTTGATTGAAGATATCTAAAAACCTGTTTGGTCAAAGTCTTTGAAAATTCTAGGGTAGTCTAATTTGATAGTGAGTGAACAAGATCTCATGGTCAAATTTTTAAAAAAAATGATTCTGAAGAAAATTATACCTTCTTTTCAGAATCAACAGTTTGGAGGTGATTTTAGGGGTTAAGAGTATGATTTGGGCAACTTAATGTCTTGTAAAAAGTATAGTAATGGATGATTATTTCTGGGCTTATCTCTGTATCCATTCAACACTGCTTTAGTTTCATTTTTCACACCATATCGAATTGCYYTCTGGTATTGCAGGTCCTTCTTACCACTTTGGAGAGACTCGGAAGCGCACCAAATGGTTACTATGTTGTCGTTGGAGGAATTACTCCTACACCTTTAGGAGAAGGAAAGTCCACTACAACCGTTGGACTATGTCAAGCACTTGGGGCTTACCTTGGGAAGAAGGTGTGTTTGAGAGCTCCTTTGTAGCGTGATGCTTATCTTAGTTCAAGCTGCTCACCTAGATGTTTTGAATTCTCATCAGCCGTTCATATGGATATGTGAAGTGGGGCATTTGATCTTCCCATTTAACATATGGACGTATGTTTTTGTTGTGGATGTGCTAGGTGGTGACCTGCATAAGGCAACCAAGCCAAGGTCCCACATTCGGGATCAAAGGAGGTGCAGCAGGCGGGGGCTACAGCCAGGTCATCCCTATGGATGAGTTCAATCTGCATATGACAGGTGAAACGCCAGTGCTACTAAACCCCCCGCTGATTTTGCCTTTTTAATATAATTTTAGTGACTGCATTGTGAGGAGAGTAACTACTGAATAGGCATTAGKCAATGWGACAAATTGATATACAAACAAGTTKGCTAAATGCTAATCCGGTGGCTAAATATTACTCCAATTTGCGTGCTGGTTCATCTCTCACTGGCATTGTGACTTCCACGTGACAGGTGATATCCATGCCATCACCGCTGCCAACAACTTGCTAGCCGCAGCTATWGATGCTCGCATGTTCCACGAGGCCACCCAGTCAGACAAAGCTCTTTTGAACAGACTTTGTCCTGCTGACAAGGACAAGAAGCGCACATTCGCGAAGGTGATGGAGAAGCGCTTGAAGAAGCTTGGAATCGACMAAACGRACCCGAAYGAATTAACCCCTGAGGAAGTGAAGAAGTTCGTGCGCTTGGATCTCGACCCAGCTCTGATCACGTGGAAACGGGTTCTCGACGTCAATGACCGTTTCCTGMGGAAAATCACGGTTGGACAAGGTCCAGACGAAAAGGGAATGACAAGGGAAACCGGCTTTGATATCGCTGTTGGGAGTGAGATCATGGCTGTCTTGGCTCTCACGACCTCCATGGCTGACATGAGAGAACGACTGGGGAACATGGTGGTGGGAACCAGCAAGGGCGGAGACCCCGTCACTGCGGATGACTTGGGCATAGGAGGAGCGCTCACTGTTCTCATGAAAGATGCAATCCATCCCACTTTGATGCAAACGTTGGAAGGAACTCCAGTGTTGGTGCATGCGGGACCCTTTGCCAACATTGCTCACGGAAACTCCTCCGTTGTGGCTGATCAAATTGCCCTCAAGCTCGTTGGACCTGAAGGCTTCGTGGTCACAGAGGCTGGTTTCGGATCAGACATTGGCGTGGAGAAGTTCTTTAACATCAAGTGCCGGTACAGCGGGCTCACGCCTCAGTGTGCGGTTATTGTGGCCACAGTGAGGGCGTTGAAAATGCACGGTGGAGGCCCTGCCGTCGTTGCAGGGAAGCCTCTGGACCATACCTACAAGACTGAGAACGTTGAGCTCGTGAAGAATGGTTGCGCAAACCTTGTGAAGCATATCGAAAATACCAAAGCGTATGGTGTGAATGTGGTTGTTGCTGTGAACGCTTTTGCTACGGACACGGAGGATGAACTTCAAGCCGTGAGGCAGGCGGCTCTTGCTGCTGGGGCTTCGGACGCTGTGATCTGCACACATTTTGCTCACGGAGGAGCTGGGGCGGTATTCCACTAGTCTCAATCCTCTTGTATCTGCAAAGTCATTTAACTCGTTGTATTTCGTGCATTATGTTTACGATTGGGAGCCTCCATCTTGGAGTTCTAATATTTATCTCTCTTTTTGTGTAGCCGACTCTGGAATAGGTCAATAATTGAGATGTGATTGAGATGGTGATGTGTTCAGGTTGAGCTCGGTAAGGCCGTTCAGAAGGCTTGTGAGCAGCACAATGGAGAATTCAAGTTCCTGTATCCACTTGACATCAGTATCAAGGCGAAAATTGAAGCGATTGCAAAATCTTATGGTGCAGCCGGAGTTGAATACTCTCCTGAGGTAAGCTTTCAAATGTTCGTGTCATTGATGTATATGTTTGGCTCAAATGGCGGTCAGAAGGTAGGACCGGACAAGGCTGGAGACCTGACTAGCAAAGCTTTTTTTGTAAATSTGGGTAAATATGAATAGTCTAGATTTGATCTTTTTGCACCGAAATTATCGTGAATTCTGAAATTTATTATTAGACCTTCCACTTGGCGTTCGGTTTGTCAGTGCAAGTTATGCCAATCTTTGGAATGCCAATCAGCCCATCTGTTCCTCACTGGAGATTCACGCTTAAAACAATCTAGAACCTTGCAAATACTGTTGAAACAATATCTTTGTCGCTCCAATTATTAAAATGAGATTTTACCTTCGATTGTCCTGCAGTCCATCTCCAAAGTCTGGTCGTAGCATGACCATCTGAACCGTCCCACATTTTCATGCTTCCGTATTTTCAAAAGCACTCTACGCTTGACCCTTTTTTCTTTTGGAGGTTATATCATTTGGATGTCTACAGCTATCTTGGCTATGGGCTATGAGCTATGAGCTCTGCTTATGTCACGAATATGCTCTTGCTTAATAGACTGTGTTGATGGCAGGCCGAGAAGCAGATTGAAACTTACACAAAGCAAGGGTTCACAAACTTGCCCATCTGTGTTGCCAAGACTCAATACTCGTTCTCCGACAATGCAGCTGCGAAAGGTGTACCGACCGGCTTCATACTGCCCATTAGAGATGTCAGGGCCAGCGTAGGAGCAGGTTTCATTTACCCATTAATCGGTACAATGAGCACCATGCCCGGCCTCCCAACGAAAATTTCCATGAAATTTGAAATCTCCGGTTTGAATTAGTTGAAATTGCCTGACCCGAGTTCACTAAACTTCATTGAATTCAAAACCTGAAACCCTGCCCCCCAAAAGTTCAACACTCTGAGGCTTATTTATTACGCAAAGCATGGCATCTGCATTGTAGAATAGATCGATGCTTGCTTACACTTGTCGCGTCCATCAGGATTGGAAGGAGCGTGGGAAGTGGCAGCAATGAATCCCAGAGTGCCTGCCGTGATTACGCCGGAAATTCCCGAGAGGTTGAAAGTGTGCCCGTAGTGCTGCAGACAACACACACACACAACACCTGTAAGAAAAAACATGAACATGAACACACTGAGAATGAAAACCCCATGAATCCAATTTTTTATGAAAGTGGGTGAGAATGGAGCAGGACAGTAGCGGCACCTGGTCGAAGAAATGAGAGATGGGTCGTGCAAGTTCATCACGGCATGTGTTCACCAACACGAATGTGTTGTCTCTGTTGCAGCAAAATGAATTAGGGTTTGATAGTTACAACTTTGCTGTAAGGGTACAGGATTCTACAATCTGATACAGTCTCTTAACTACCGTTTGCAGCAACTTATGTAAATTGGTTGGCTGGACTTTCTAGTGTAACCATGATGCGTGAACGTGGATCAACATTGGGAGAATCAGTGCCAAACTACCCAACAATATATTGCAGTTTCATGAAATTCGCCAGTCAACAAAAAAAAAAAAAAAACAGTGGCATTTGATAAGGAATTCAACAAGTGTCAAGAGGGTTTGGACCAGCGCCTTCTTGGCACCGACAATCCCAAGTTTTTCTTGACAATAATAATAGAATGACACTTTGATAGACAAATTTCACTATCGATTGACACAACGTTACTGGTCGAAATCCATTGATAATATCACCTGCATTTCGAACACCTATCATATAATTATAGACTGGGGACATGATATGAATTAAAGAGGATTGAGGCCTAGTACTTAATTAGCAAGTCCTTCTGGCAAAAGTAATTGAACTCCGAAACTCTCATGAACACAGTCAGGCTTCAGATCGTGCACTCATTGCTGATGAATTCTTACAAATTGAACCCTGAAAATGATCAGTACACTAATGATGTTAAATAGTGTTAACTACACTAATTGATTTAAAACAGTCATAAGTTTTTACTCTTAATGAATATTTTTACCAACTATAGGTACAAAGTTTTCCCAGCTATAGAAGAACTATTAGGATCCATGCACTCCGTAAAAGTATTCATGAAGAGTAAAAACTTATAGCATTTCTAAAATAGTTAGTATGGATAACACTATTTAACATCATTAGTGTACCGGCTTACTAACTTAAGAAAATCTTCAGTGCTTGTGATTAATTAGCCAGTCTCACCTCTTGAATCCCAGTTGCTGGAGAGTGTCATGTGCAGCCGTAAAGAACGTGTCCTGCACTAAGGTCCCGTCGAAGTACTTGGAGATGGTCTCCAAGGCCTGCGGGGAAGCTTGACGAGCATGCGCAATCTCGGCCATCTCSTCCTCTACAGAAGAAAAGAAAAGAAAAGAAAAGAGAGAAAATGTTATGAACATCTTGAGAATTGTTGAAAAGTGTTCGATTACGGTTTCCGCCGCATTCCAAATCCCATCAAAAGCAAAGCAACAGAAGCAACGCAAACTCCGGAATCGACAGGATCCATAACAACCCAATGGAGCAACTACTAACGGTAGTGAGACTCTTCACGTACGTCTGAAAAGAAATCCAGCTTGAATTCATCGAAACTTACTCGGACTCTGAATTGATAGTTTGAAAATTTAGAAAGGAGAGTTTACTTTATAATCGTTTACAATTACTAGTTCGACTGCCATTTTCATCACGTTTGCAATCTCTTCAAAATTAAATAAGATTTCAACAAAAAGTTTAATTCTACAAACTTTCGAATTCCCATGCTCAATAAACAACCCATTCTACCGGGAGCCAAGCAGTTACGGAAACTACCGGCAGGGACCTACTGATCACTCAAAAATCGATCATCAAAGCTTGGAAGCATGCAAACTAGATCTATGTAAGAACTCTTACAACAACAATTCCTCGCTCAGAAATTCTCTGGATTCTGTGAACATCTTGAAAAGCAAGTGCTCAACACAGATCGATGTATTGCATGCTCATTAATATCGATCTAATTCGACTGTCATTCAGACGTTTCATCACCTTGCAATTAAACTTTACAAAAAGCAAGCCGCATAAGCTTTACAAACTCTGGAAATCCCATGCTTTGATAAATTAACCCATAGATTTCTAAAGCAATATATTAAGAAAACAAAAATTTCATATCACAAATCGAAAACTACCAATGCAACAAGGGACCCTAGTACTGACCGATCTCTCAAAACCGATCAACAATTGGGAATTGAAAGCAAAATTATACATGAAATTATAACTTACGACAAAGTTAAGCACTTGAATTGCTTGTAGTAGTACTGCTGGCAACAATTGTACACTTTAATCAGGACTTCTTATTGCTAGAACTTATTACTGTGTGATAGTCAAGCGAGGACTGGATGGATTGGTAATAATATGGTGCCGGAGGTCACAGGCCCCTTTTATGGCAACCGACTTGGGGCGAGTTTTTTTTCCCAGTTTTATGGGTCCCATTAAAGAGCTCTACCCAATCAGTGAACTGGGTTACTCTTGGGAGGGAATATTGAGTGCCAGGTCATTCAAATTTGAGGGTGTTTTTCAGAAGAAGGAAAGGTCCTTTTGTGCTTGGGAGTGAATGTTTTTGCCTTTGAAAGGGGCATTCTTTGGTACAGCATGAGTGAACGGCGAATGGCCGGGCGGGGGAGGGAATTGTGTCCAGGTACATTGTATGTGGGTGGGTTTCTATTTTTTTATTTTTTTTATTTTTTTATTTTGGGGGGTATCATATTCAAGTCACATACGGTGCACCTCGTTTGTCATGAGGTTTAGGATATTTTTCAGCACATTTTGATTTTTCTATATTATTAGAAGGGGTTTGACAAAAAAGTGGAATGATGCCGTAGAGGGGTTCACACGGTTTGGTTGCACGGCGAGTCGGCAAACCCACGTCACTGATTTATCAGTCTAATTTATCAAAGTCACTCTATTGAATTTAACCCCTAAATGCCCAAGGCCCCTTTTTCAGCTTCTACAAATTTGCTCCAAGTTGAACCAAAAAAAAAAATTTGATAAATTATATCAATTTTTTTGAATTGTAACCATACAAATTTAAAGTAGACATGTTAGAGATTACATTGGAAAAGAAAAGAAAACAATATCACTTATGAGTTGAAAGATTATAATGTTTAAACCAAAGGGTGTCAAAACTACAAAAAAATTTCAATGCACTTTTTGGATGGTGAATCTAAAAAGTTTGTCAATCAAAATATATGAGGTTATAGGGCCGAGCATGTACAACTCCAATCAAGAGCTAGCTTCTCAAAATCTACTCTACATTTTCTAAAATGAATTTCTTATGCGATTTTGTCTCCAAGATCTAATGTATTTGAGGCTCATTTTCAAGAGCCCTCAAGACTAGAAAAAGGCAAGATTACATAGGATACCCTTGCACAAAATCTTGAGTATAAAAACCAGAGTCATTTATTTTCCAAATAGGATTTTTGATGCTAAAGCTAGACTTGAATAGGCATCTATCAAAAACACAAACTACTAAAAATAACAACTTAGTCAGATTTTTTTCAACTTTAAAGTTTTGTCGACACCACATTTGGGTGTCTTGGGCATTTAGGGATTAACTTGTAAGGGACCAAATTGGCCTTTTTGATAACATAAAATTTTTGGTCAAATCACTACTTGTAGAATAATAGGTATCTCGGGATCTAAATTTTGAGAAGATGGGTGTCTGAGGAGTACCTTTTGAAGGTGACAATTTTCAAACCTTTTCTAATTCATGAAATAAAAAGTTACTATAGGAGAAATAATTTTGCTTCTTCAAAGAGCATCACAGGCACATCCATTTACATTGGTGGCTAAAATCTTGGAATATGGTGCTTGCAAAAATGGCCTCATTTTTTTTTATGTTTCTTTATGCCAAAATTGCAATTTCTGCACTTAGTATTGGGAGTACTACAAGTACTATGAAACATATCAATCTCACTTGTTGATCTAAAAAATCAAGAGCTGAAAATACCATTTTCATTAATATGACTACTTGTCAAAACTCAAACAATACTATTTCAATTGAAAAAAATGACAATTTGTCACAAGAAGTAGATACAATGAAGTATAAATTAATAATAAATAGAAAATCAAGACAAAAAAAAACAATAAAAATTGAAAATTCATGAAGACTTGATGGTGATCAAATTTCACCAAAAAAATGAAGTTGAAACCATCTTCATTGTTCAAAAGTGTGTGCACAAAAGAGCCCTATTTGCACAAACATGGAGGTTGTAAAATAATGTATTTTTAGATGCCCCTTGGTAGATACATGCCTCACTAGTGTGAAAATAGCCCATACAAAGTGAAGGAAGGTTGTTGTATTTGCTATGGATTAGACTACTACATAGAGAATTGAATTTTCAAATCATCCCACATTCATAGCATAATTCTGACTTCTAATTTTTTTTTAGATTATTATTCTTCATCAATGTGAGAATACTATTGCAAAATGAAATTCATGACACAAGAAATCACAAGAAATTCTCATACAAAATAACAATTGTGTCACCTTCCAATAAAATATAAAAACAATGACACCAATTTATTTGTGACACAGTTCTGTGCTCCTAGACATCAATTTCGTTTTGACACAAGATTTGCACTAATTCCTACCATGGTTTTTTTATTGTACAGAAGTAGTATGAATATTTTCCGTACCCTATCAACTTACCTACAATACTACTGAAACATCAAAAAATCAAAAATCATATCATTCCACCTCGATCTTACTTCTCAAAGTTGTAAAAAAAAGAAAAAAAAGGAAAAGAAAGGAAAAAAAGGAAAAAAAGGAAAAAAAGACTAGTCCCCGTATCCTTGCCGGCTCCATTCATGATCCCAAAGCAATCCCCACAAAATTCAAAATACTCCCTCCACCCTTCCATAAGTTCAAAATCGCATAAGGACAATTACATGCACAATTGTAGTCAAAAGAACCACACTCAATTTTGAGTGCGTTTTATTTACAATGTTTTATTATAGTGGTACTAGTGCATAGAAGTTAATCAACTAAATACTCATCTTGGTTCATAAATTGTGTGGGATCAATGCTCCTAAAAACATATGTCTCAAGAAATCTATTGTTGAGTACCCCAAATTCACATTTTAGAAAGGATTTGAAATCCCAAAATTTAGAATTTTAGGACTTAAGAGTGCACCAAAAAGTTGTTTTATTGAAAAATTGTTATTTTGGACCTCAATCCCTAACATTTTATCCAACATAAAGATCATTTTGGAATGAATAAAGTAATTAAATAAATTTTAAAATTTTAAAATTTATTTAAAATTTTTAATTTTTCTATTTCCAAAAAATATTTTAAAATCAATTATAAAGTATTATATAATGTGGCAATCTCTCAACCATGTCAAACTACTTATGTGGCATAGTTCTCACAATCCAGAAACTTGCGGTCTTTTGTAGGCCTCAAAAATCCTCTAATGGGAGAAGAGAAGGTAAAAACTGCAACTTTTGGCCCATGTGTCTACTTAAGGTTGTTAGAATGTTTAAAATAGTCAAATTTCATATTTTCATGTTGGCTAGTGAAAAAAGCTTCCAATGCACCAAAAAACATGAGATTTGGATTTGTATGCAAATGTTAGGAAGGATCAAATTTTTTTTGGGTGGATATCGTAAAGTCATTTCTTCAACATACGTACATATTGAGTTCAAAGATGTACAGAGAGTGATGATGGCAGTTTTACGTAGGGTGCAATTTTGGATGTACCTAATTTGCAACCTGGCCAAGTAAAGGTCGTTGCAAGAAAAACTTGTCATTTTTTTGTATTCCCATGGCTTTGGCCAGGTGATTTTTTGTTCATAACTTGTGCATTGTGTGTTCATTTTCTATGAAATTTGAAATAAAGGAATATGTGTTAGTTTCAAACATTGAGTAATTTTCTTCAATTCTTACAATTATTTCACTATATTTACACTTCTCCCAATTGAATGTCTAGAGTAAATCAACCATTTACCACACAGTTCAGAAAACCACACAACAAAACCTTTCAATTACCAAACACTAACCGCACAATTCAACTACCAATTCAATTGTGATTGGAATCAAATCTTATATCACCGCCTAATGACCGCACACTATGTGGTGAAGGGATGCAAGAAATTTTTAACTAGATTTCAACTTCATTGCCATTAAATTGCAATAAAATTTGTAGTAAAAAATTATTTTTCATTCCATTTTTTGTAGGTGAATCTTAACATGACATTTAATAATCATGCCTAATTAAAATTGTGCAAGTGTCTATATTATGTGGAGAAGGATTTGTATTTTGTCTGTGCGGTGATTGACAAGTTTACTATACCTTGACYATTTTGAGGGGTTTAAGTATATTTTTGATCCAAATTAAAATGCAAGTTTGAAGGTGATAGTAGTATACAAGGATTTCTACTAAAGTTATACAACCTTACAAAGAGATTTCCAAAATATTGATGAAAGATGATTTCATGTGCAATATGGCTATTTAATATTTGGCAAGGCCAATTATGGAAAACCAAACATACTTGGTGCTTGAATTGTATAATGTAAATGAAAATTTACATTTAGGTGGCAYCACATTGTATCAAAATAGGAAGAAATAAAGAAATATGTTGTGTGTTTATATATTTTATACCCTATGTGTAGGTTACTTTCATAAATAATTAGGGAAACTTTGGAAGATTCCTAAAATTTTAAAATTTGTACAACTATTTAATTTTCTAAGAATCTGAAAAAATTTTGTCGTTTCAAATTTTGAATATCCCAAAATTGTTCTTGAGAAAATTTAGAAAGGAAAACACATTCATGCATGAATAGAAAGAATTGATCAATCCAAAATTAGAAGTGTCCAAAAATTTGGAAGAGCAAAGTGCTGAAAGCCAAAAAAATCTAAATTGAGCTGTTGAACTGTACATATTCTAAAATTAATTTATTTTGGCACTAATGTGCCAAATCTAAACAGAACATATAGTATTGGTATAAAAAATATATTTCCACTACTAGGAGTTTTCCCGGGAGTTTTTCATTCAAAACAAATGAAGTGTAGACACGTGTGACCAATCTTGTTGAGATCCATTGTAATGGTAGATGAAAATTTGTTTTTAGAAAAGTGAACACATGAACCATAAATTGTGAACTTTCAATAGAAGGTGACCGAGTGTAGTCTTTTGGTATAAGGTCTCATGTTTGCATGAGTGTGTTTCAGTGATTTATGTAAGGTGTTCAAATGTCTTCTGTAAGTAGTGACTACTACGAATTTTCTAGCAACTCAAATGGCAAATCATGGTCATTGTAAAAACACAAAATTTTGATCCCATTCACACAAAATTATATGCAATTAGAATATCATATTTAGCCATCAACTATGAGGAAATTAACTCATTTCCAAATGCTTCTTAACCCCTAAAGGACCATATGTCCCTTTGGGGGACAAGGTAGATTTCAGGCATGTACCTACGGTCTCAATTTTTGTCCTGATTTTTTGAAACTTTTCTTGATGATAGAAAAACTAATTAGCTTCATGGGAGTATAAAGGTTTTCTTAATCGGTGCCTGGGAACAAAAGTTATGCCCAAAACAAGTCAACACAGGGCAGAAGGGGGAAGAGGGGGCGACAAAAGAAAGTTTCAAAAATTTGAATTTTCTTTTTTCTTTTTTTCTTTCATAGTTTGTACTTTTGCCTACATGGAAAGCATTGATTCATTCCATTTGGATTTGTTATGAGAAAGTTATGGACAATCTTGTTTTTCGGGCAATTGAAGCATCTTCTTGAAAAAATAACTTTGTAGGATTCACTTCTGAATGCAATTCTTACAATTTTAAGAAAAAAATGTTCCACATGGTTTAGTTTTCTTGCTAGAAAAATCTCACCCTTGGGATTAGTGCATTTTAATTCCACCTTAAAGATATTAATAATTTAGATTTTCCTTCTATCTTGTACCTACTCCTATTTAACAATTTTTTAAAGAATAAAAATTAAGTTTTAAAAAAAAAAAATTCCCCCCTTAGATTCTTAATTCAATTCTCCTCAAGAAAGATTCAAAGCTCAAAACTCTATAGTGCAAAATATTAAAGTTAAGAAGTTTCCAAGACAAACAATCTAGTCTTGTAATGTGCTGCAAAACCTGTTTTTTCACTTTAAACGCAGATATCTTGCACTCTGTGGGGTCAAAAATTCTGAAATTTTTTCCACACATCCTCATACTAGTTAGGTGTGATATCCTATGGTTAGATTTTCAAAAAGAAACAATTTCAGATTTTTTTTAACTCTTTGCTATAGAAATGGCAGTTTTGAGTGTTTTTTTACAAAACAAAGGCCATGGTCATGTAGGGGTTCAAATAATCCCATTCTTTAAGAAATAAATATGGAACCTACAGGGTTAAGTCACTACAAGAGAAATGGGTGTTTTAAGTAAGTATTTAAGTATAGTTCTAGACATAAGATTATAAGTAATGACCTTTCAAGACATTTTCAATAAAATTTTACTAAAAACACACATGCTGCCTAGTGTGTTATAGTCCTCTTGTGCTTGCCAATAAAATTCAATAAAATTATTTATAACTCATAGTAGCAAGAATGCTCACTTGCTAATAAAATTGATTATGTAGCACTTATTTTAGGATATTGTAGATGCAAATTCTAAGATGCCTTTTTAAGTTCTTAGCATAGAATTATGTAAATTAACTATATATATATATATATATATTTAATTGTAACCATGGGCGAATCGATACTTCCGGAGGACGTTGAACATCTCGTTGTGACTGAAAGTGAACCATCTCAAGGTACTTGCTCTTTTATGTAATGATAATGTTTTTGAGTGGAGTTTTAGTTTATTTTTGTTGTACGCTTGCAATAATGAAATGCACTAGTTCCAAATTGGACCTTTCAAGCAGTTTCGAGTAGGTCATATGGGAACTCTCTTTAGTCCAATTTTGTTTATTTTTGGACCAATACATGTGTTGTTTTCCACTGATTATGGTGATATAAAATTTGGCCCTATCTGGATTATATTATTCACAATATGATCAATTGAATTGGTCATTTCAAAACCATGAATCCTTGGTTCTCTTGGGGTTTAACGGAAATGCTCAGGTCCAAAAAGTGAATCTAGTCTTGACAAAATTCACTTTTTAATTGTGCAGATTCGGAAAAGAAGGATTCCAAAAAGCCTGCTGTAACTCCTTGGAGGCGGAAGGGCCATTCAGACAATGCTAACAAATTATCAGCCTCAGTTTTTGTAAATATTTCATTGCAGTGTCACCTGTTTTTAGGCTTTGGATTTTAGTGCTCTTAATTGCGCCTTTAATTCTACCTAGCTAACAATTTTGGWTACCCAATGTTKTCGGAACCTACGCTGTATAGAATTAAGAGGGTTGTTTGTAATTTTTTAAGCATCACTGGTATATAAAATGTTGAACTTTGTAGTTGTTTCATTGAGCTTTGTACTGCAACGCTCCCTGCCCACGTACAACTGTTTTCATGTGACGTCCAACGACACTACATTGGAATTATCAATTCCTGCTTGCACAGATAAGTCTAAGCGGGAGCTCTGAATACAGTTCTTGGTTTTCATGTGTAGGTGGATCCCCCTTTTCTCGGATTCCTCGTTGGGAAAGGGTACAATGTCACTACTTCCTGTGCGTATCTTTTTTGCTTTATTTCTATCTTTTTTATAATAAATCTAGTCTGTGTTTCTCTCCAGGATTGATGAAGCCTTCATTTGACACCTCTTATCAGTTAGCTTACCACTTCACTAACTGATAAAGGTGTTTTTTCTTATGAAACAATGTATCTGTTTGCAGAGGAACTACAAGACAGAAGATAGAGAACGACACAGGTGTGACCTTGTTCATTCCGGCCTCCAAAGAGGCCGAAGCCGGCAAACATGTTGGTATGATTCCACTTGGACATAGGATGGGTTTATCCAATAGACCACTATATCAATTGTAGGTTAATGTTAATTTAATGTCAAGTTAATGTTGAATTAATAGTAACTTAAAGATTGCAATTAAATTATCAAGTTAATGTAAGGTCATTAACGTCATCCTAACAGGAGGTAACACCTTCTATGTTTCACTATTATTTACTTAGCATTAACTGAACATGAGGACTATATGAATCTAATTCATATTAATTCAATAGTAAATAATGTCACTTGGGGGCTGGAGTGGTCTTCTGTGATGTTGCTTGTCATGGAAAATAGTGTGTTTCTTTACCGCAGATGGATTAAGAAATTTACATGTGGGATACAATCTCAATGGGTTGCATCGTGTGCAGTACTTCAAGGGCAATCCCAAGAGGCTTTGGAGAAAGCAACGCAGCAGGTGTATGAGCTTATCGATCAGGTTAGCTGCTAATCGAGATTTGCCAAGCAGACGTATCCTCTGTTGTAGTCACGTTGTTGCGGTAATGTGGTGAATCAGTACCTCTAGGATCACTGCATATTATAACTCCATAATGCAACTACAACTTTCTTCAATATCAAAGTAGTTACCATGAAAAGTTGGTGTGTTTCAGGCCATCAAAAGCCCAGGGCTTCCGTATTCGCACTTCGTATCCATTCCATTGGCTCTGCACTCAAAGCTRGTGGAGTCGGTTATAGATTTCCAGAAGTCTGTGTTAGAGTCTGGTGATTCATCGAGTGATGGTACGGTCAACTASTCTTTTGTGACTTCGACTTTGCTTTGCTTCAGATTTGAATTTTATCTCTAGTCCCATATTGCACAGGGACCCAAAATGAATTAAGTGTAAATCATGCTCTCTGCATTTTCATTGCATGAATTTCCACTCATTGTCTTTCTGGCGCAATGCGTTTGTGAAAGTCGGTAAGCTCAAATCTGGAGCCTGGTTGTGGAAAAGAGTACATGTTGAAGTGGTGAAGGATGGTCTTTCTCCACAACCAGAATCCAGATTTGACTTACGTACCATAATCTTAATGCTATGATCTTGGATGATCCGATGTTGAAGAAAGCAGATATTGGAAATCCAAGTTTTAGAATAGAAATTACAAAGAGGGGAGGGACGAAGGCTCCTTTTTTCAAAATGGCTGCCTGCCACCTGTTGATTACAAGGCCTCACTGAGATTATGTCGCAGTTGAATGTCTTTGAGTTATTTACATTTGGTGATTATTCTTTACTGGAGGCTAATAATGATGGGGGGTACTATTTGTGATACAGACCCTGGCTTGAAGGGCAAAGGTATCGACGAGTCCATATTCATAAGGCCTGCCACATTTCATTTGACACTCCTGATGTTAAAGCTGTGGAACAATGATCGAGTGCAAGCTGCTGCAGATTGCTTGCAGGTACGCTATTTCCCAAGTTGCTTTTAATTTCAAGTACACTGTGATTACTTGGCAGCTCAGTGGAGTTGACCATGAAAATTTATTGAGTTTTATGTTTCCGTCAGTGGAAATGGCGTCATCTGCCTTGGTTACATGATTTTTTCTCTTGAAGTAAATGTTGGACCTCAAAATTCATGTTGGTATACTGATTATACTACTTCCTTGCTTGTTCTGAAGTTTGTGTGGTTGTAAAATTCTATTTACAATCTTCTCGTTCCTCGGTTTTGACTTCGCCGACCTTCGATATTTCATGCAGAGAGTAATGCCCCGAGTTCATGAGGCTCTGGAAGGTTCTCCGTTGACAATCAAACTTGCTGGCGTGGTATCATGCTGACTTCATGCCTTTCGTTTTTCATGCTTTATGCAATAATATATGACACTGATTAAGTCACAACACAATGTATATATCAAAAACTTAACTTTATCTAATTCTATATTATATTGTTAAATCTAAACCATCAGTATGCCGTCAATCCTTGCTCAAGCTTTATCTGTTTGTCGAAAATTACTTACCAAGAGAAATTGCTACAGCTGGATAGGAAAAAAAGTGATCGTCACAGTCTGTAAATCCTGGATGAGGCGTAACTGAATTACCCGTACACMAAAAAAWTACACAGTTKAWTACACACAAAARATTACACACATCAGCACAAGTTTTCAATTTGCACAACTTAGATATTAGATATAAATCTCTTAAAAGTGAGAAACGTCTCTCCGAGAGTAATATTACAAAGCTCAATCAAAACTTCACCAAATCCTGTCCCATAGAAACAAGATGGTATAACATACCATACACATAGAGAAGTAAAATATCGAAGACTCTAAACGACAGTCCTAGTAAAGTAATGCTTACATTTATAGCTGAAATTTTTCTATACCGGAGGCAGGAKAAGACACATGCTGTGTGGTAARGTCTTGGAAAAGAAGAGCAATGCTGACTACAGCAAATTGCTTACTTTTTGCCTTTGCTGCCCTTGCCACCCCCTTTCTTAGAGTCCATCTTGGCCTGCATTCGYGCAGCCGCAGCCGCCTTGGCTTCCTCTCGCTTCTTCTTGTCTTCCTCCTTCTTCACAGCAGCCAAGTCTCTCTCCTTGCGAACCTCCTCCAGCTTGGCCTTCTCGGCGGCCACACTGTCCAGGGTGGATCCCCTTGGGGGACGTGCTCCCAGCAGCTCAATCTCAAAAATCAGGGTGGCTCCCCCGGGAATCTCAGGCGCAGCCCCGGTCTGGCCATACGCGTAGTCGGGCTTACAGGTGATGGTTGCAATTTCACCGACTTGCATGGTCTTGATTGCAATGTCCCAGGCGCGGATCACACTGCCTTTCCCGATCTCGAAGGTGAACACCGTGTTATCCTCTTTCGTCGAATCAAACACTGCCCCTGTGGTTGCAACACATGCCAAAGAACGCAATCTGAATAAATATATACATAAATAAGAGGGGTGACCTCTGAATAATCCRTACATACCATCAATTTTGAYATCCGTYCTATATCATAATTYRTCATCAWTTTTGACATCAGTWCTATATCTGCATTTGTCAAGGATTTCGACATCAGGGTTCATAAACCTAATTTATGATCCACATAGTCTCAATGRAGCCTACTTCTGTAGAAGTGGCYACTAAGCATTGGATAACGAGAGCAATAGAGCATGGTTGTGTTTCATAATCTTGTCGTCATTTAAGTTTATGACGCCCCTCTCAGAGAGCCTTGATAGAATCAGATTCAATGTCCAGTAACGTGGAAGTACAGTCTCATTATGGAAATAACATCCCTTGACAGTCTTCAACTGCTGAGATCATGTCCAGTACAACTTAGTTCTTAACATAACATCCTTTCCTCAAAAAAATTCAMCAGGATTCAACAGGATATATCTGGTTATGTAAAAGTAGAGACTCGGTGTGAAAATAACAATCAACTTATTTTCCTAGGGAGAAATGGTATTACATATTTTTAGTAAGGAGGCTCTAATTTCAAGTTAAACCAACATGTGAAGGGCAAATTATAGAAAATCAGTGCACGCATCCCAAAAATATGTTTTTGTAAATGGAAAGGGGCAATTACGGGAATGCGACATAAAATACCTGTGTCTGCAAGTTTGCCCTCGTATTGAACATCGACGTTGGGSAGATTCTCGGATGGGTGAAGCGCTCCGGGCTTGGCCTTCCGGATGATTTTCTTCGTGACGCCGCCATCACCGGTGAGATCCATCACATCCGACATGTTTGGTGGTTGAAATTCAACGTCGAATGATGCGCCTCTCGTCGAATTTCAAACACGTTCCGAGTGTTCTTGACGATTTCGAGGTTTGAAGAACGTGATCGGAAGATTAAACGAGGCCCAATCAAAGCAAACCGAATGCGCAGAGGTCTGGTTTCTGAAGTCACTAGTGATCTCAATGGCCATGCCCAGAGTTAGGTCAGGGACCACAATTCATCTCTTAAACCATTTAGGAATCAAATGACATAGGAGGTATGTCTATGTTCTTTTTATTTACTCCATAGTTTTTAAAACTTTGTAAATTGGTGAGTAAGAACAAGTTTAAAGTAATATATAAATACAAATAATTATAATGAAGTTAATAAATTCAACATTCTATACATGATTTTTCTTGAAAACTGGAGCTAAATGAAACAATAATATTTTAAATTTATGTTTAAATTTATTACAATTATTACAATTTAGGAGATTAAAAAAATTCATACACACATAGTGAAATTGCATATTTATTTTAATTCTAATTATTGAAACATAAATCTTCAAAATAATTATATAGAGTGAATTCATCAATGACTTAATAGATTCTTCACATAGTCACTTTGATCCTACACAGTTGATTTCATCAAAATCTTTCAAAATCTTTTTAAGCCAATATATTCTAAATTGTATTTTAAATTCTAAATATTATTTGACAATATTTATATCTTTTACAAATTTTACAAATTTTGAATTAAAGTGAACCTTGAAGGTGTGTAACAATGTGCAAAGATGTTATGGGTTGAAAAATCAAGTATGGTCAATTTTGGGTAATTTTTAGAAAGAGTCTCAAAATGTAAATTGAGATTGATACCCATTTGTAAAAATACAAATTTTAAATATTTCCTTGTAAATTTTTTTAATTTCACTTCATTATGTTAAATTTTACCACTAGGAGAAAATGAAGGATTTTACAACTACAAGAACAATTATTCTTTTAGTTGCATGGGACAATTACCATTAGTGCCAATTGGGCACACTTATAGTTGCTGTGAACAAGTTGCATTAGTCACAAGGACAATGGGTTGTTTCTCATTCAATAGCCAAGTTGGAATTTCATCAACGTACTCTTCTTACATGATTGTTGATGTGACATTCACTRCTATGTAGATTTTGTAGATTTGTGGATTTTGCAATTCTAATTCCAATCACTTGTAGATTTCAAAATTCTAGATTTTTATCTTTTTATAGATTTCATAACCTCAAATTTTAGTAATTAGTAGATATCACTTGCTTAGGAAACTTTATAATTCCTTAGATTTTAAATATTTTCAAATTTTTATAAATTATAGAAATCTACGAACTATAAAATATATATACTATAAAAATCTACAAATTGTAGAAATCTTAGAATTTTATTAACAAAATTCATTACATAATAGTATACACTAGAATTTTTCTAAGGCAATGATCTCTCTAAAGTAATGGAGTATTAATTTGCTGAGCTAGTCTTGCAATAGACCTAATCCTAGACATACACATTAGAAAAGTTCTTTGAGATTTGTGACTTAAGCCTGGTCCTAGTGAGCTAGTATTTTTGGGAAGTTGTACTATAACAATTTACAAGTCTTATATGTGCAACCCATTGGTATTTTTGACAATTGATATGGGATAATTGATATAAGACAATTAGAAAAATGAAATTGGGATAATTAATCATTTTATCATAGTAGTCATTTCTTAGCAACTAGGAAACGACTGCAATTGCATCTAGGAAACAATAACAAATCAATACAACGACGCTAGTTTGTGAGCCTAAAAGCGTGAGCTCCCGAGCTGTGAGCACAGTTTTTGTGAGCCCAGAAATTTAGTGTGGAAATGTTGCAAGTGAACCAAGATATGGGTAAAAAACCCGGACATATTTATATATACTTCATCATATTGGGAAGATGGACCTAATACCGTGGGCCTATTACCGTGGGCCTATTCCTGTGCAAATGTTGATGATGTCCTATCATAGTAGATTAATGAATGGGTTCAGGGTATGANTTGAATAATTGAGATTGGAACTAGAACTGGAAGTTGAATTAGAATTTGTAGAACTACAATTGAATTAATAGAGGACGGTGTGAGTGAGAATTGATAAAGACCATAGCCTTGTGTTGTGAATGCTCAAAGCAATTGGATAGTATTACAGTGAACTGAGGAAAAGTTTGCAATTAGTTGTTTTGATAGAACAGCTTCAAGCAAGTTTAATATAGAAACGCTATAAGCGATATTGAGACACTGTATTGTGATGGAATTGTTCATACTAATATGTGGTTTGATGAGTGATGAGTGACGCTTTAAGTGAATATATGTGAGCCTGTGCTTTAAGTGATTGCAACATGAACTGAAGACTTGTTGCTTAAAGCTATATGTTGTGTTTTTCCTCGCGTTAAGTGTGTTTCTTGTTTGAACCAACACTAGGATAAGACTGGAACTGCATATTTGTATTGTGCATCCATGTGTGTCGGACGGAAACTAGCGATTGGAGAAATGAACGATCCCGATTCCAAGACTAATGGGTTATTCTAATACTATTTCCATTTAGGATTGTCATTGTACAATAAATTCTATTGAACAAAGTGACTCTAGTTGCAATACGTTAAACTATTTGATCATTCCTTGGATATTGAACTCCTATACTATAATTCTGAGTGTTTTGCAAAATAGGCAAAAAGCAAACTACAAGATGTTTCCTAAATATTTATGCAATTGAATTAAAATAATTCATCGCCAATGTTTTTCGATCAATTACCATGTAAAACCATGAAATTAAAATAAAACAATTTATCATAAATGGAGTTTTGCTTATTTGGAACTCGAATTTGGAATTGCACAAAAAAGGACCACCAAAATTGAAATTGCACCAAAAACAAATATTTTTTACACAAGATGAAAATGCCATATATATATATATATAGATAGATATAGATATAAAGAGAGATATAATTCTTTTGAATAGTAATAAAGGATGTCCATATCATCGCTTCCATGTACTACGCAAGGCCATACTTGCACATATACAAATGTAATCCATCCCCTACAATTTGTTGTATTGGGTGATCGCAAGAAATACTTTATGTTTTGGAGCATAGTATTGATAGAACTATGTAGTACTACCATTACTATATATCAACAACGCACCTATAAATCTAAACCGTTGATTAAAGGCACTTGCAGATCTAAACCGTTGATTTAGTACTAAACTATACTATGCAATACTATGGACTATTGTGGAGTACTACAACAACCATTGGAAGCAAAAAATAGTAGAAAAGAAGTCTTGTAGACAATTTCATTTTTCAATTTTAAGTCTATTTGGCTACCAAGTGAAAATGAGGTCAAATTCACAACTTGTTTTTCATACACTAAGACAAATTGAGCTCATTACTAATATTTAGTTAGAAGAACAAATAGACACCAAACGGTTGGAATAGTTGGAAAGTGAAAGAAGTGAAAAGATGACTACGGCTTTTCAAATCAAACCTAGTGTCTTTTTTATTAGTATATAGGCAAGTCGAGTTTCATTAGGAAGCTCTCAATTGGAGCATGGTGAGATAGATTGATAAATTGTAGAGTTTTTGTATACAATTTAGTCCCATTAAATTAAATATTTA